>QRFJ01007283.1:0-41268 GCA_006176705.1 Cocos nucifera | reverse complement strand
ATGATTTGGATCTAAGATTAGAAGATATGCATGACTAGTTCTAGAATAGAATAGTTCTATAGAATAGTTTTTGCATGTTTTGATTTAATCTGATTAAATCATATTTTAGATCTTTTATTTACTATTTTTTGATATTATAAGTGTTATAATAACATCTGATAAAATAGCAAATAAAAATTATTTAATTTTAAATATCATATGAGATATGATTGATGCATGTCTAGACTAGTTGTAGAATAGTTCTACATAATTGTCTAGATTAGAATTTATTTTGATTAGATCAATTTAAATCTAATTTTTTAGATTATTATGAGATAATTTAGATCTGAAAAATATGCATGATTTGATACATGAGATGTATGCAAAATATGCCATGATTAGATCTAATTTGTATATGAGATATATATGATATAGATCTATAAACTGTTTTGTAGTATTGACATGTTCCTGATTAAGGCGTTCCTCTTGGCCGTCCGGTCATAAGAACGAAGAAGGGTTTAAAGGCCCTCTCTTCCCATTCGATGGGGTGTTCTTATGATGTGTAGGGGTGCTGCGTGTTCGTCCTTAATCAGAAATCCAAAACTTACTTTCTGCAAAACCCTAGATCCTGAAACCCTAGGATTTATTGTGCATATTTTGTTTATGAACCCTACTTAATTAAGAATTAAGTTTATGGAATATTAATTAGGTCTAAAATTGAGAATTTCAGATCTAAGACATATTCATAATACTGGGTTCGGGCTTGGGTAGCTCAATTAGGTCTAAGCGGTTGATCAAACCGAATCAAGAGTTGGTTAGATGGGATCAACAATGCTTAAATTGACCAGCCTAATAGGATTAAGTCTGGGTCAAGATCGAGTCACGATCAAGCAAGACCTAATTAGGCTCAGAGGTTAGAGTCTGGATTGTAGGCTAACCCAATTGGTTCTGACTCAACAATTTGGTGTCTAAGGTAAGTTTGGCACAGACGACCGACTGGTTTTTTAATTGGAAGCTACTCGACCTGAATGCGTTCTTGTACGAGTTAATGGCATATTCCTTCCACCGGTCTCACTTACCTGGCCATATCTGTTGACACAGTTCTGATCTGAGGTGGTCAATAATCCGAGCTAACCCATGCCACTAGGTTAGTCATAATTGTTATGACTAAGCCAAGTCTAGTTTAATGAGACCTGAATCAATTCTCCCTAAGAAAAGATTAAGTCTGAGGTCTTCCACCATTGTAGATGTGCGGGCCCTTCCCGGGGTTGATTGTTCTCGGCTGGATACAGTGGCTCAGTTGCACCGGGAAGATGCAACCATGTCTATTAGGCATTGGATGCTATGGGCTGGAGGATGAGTTGGGCTCAATATTCCGGATACGGTGAGAGACTCAATTAGGAACCCAGTCTATGCAAATGGTGGGTCTGACTTAACTAAGGAGTGGATCAATATTCCGGATACGGTGAGATTCATGAATTAGAGACCAAGTTTGGGTGCACCATGATTAGAGAATCATTGAACAAGAGTTGTTCACTCATTGGCTAACCCATCACCAATAACTGTTAGGTGAGGTGATGAGTCAGTTGGTGAGACCGCACCACCCACTAGAAATCATTAATCGTGGAGATTTTCGCATCTCTACAGAGGGAGTGTAGGGATCCGAGAAAAAGTAGTGGAGCTAATTTGTTTAAAAATAAAATCCCTAAACAAATTGGTCAAGTCAAAATTACAGTATCTAACTAGAATCTTTGACTCTCTACAGGAAAATGTCTGCGTCCAACCCATTGGCACGTATCCTGGACACACATAGACTGACTGGACCCAATTATAAAGATTGGCTCAGGAACTACAAAATTATTTTGGGTTCAGAGAAGTTAACCCATGTTTTGGACCAGGACCCTCCCACCTTACCAGCCCGTCCATCCACTGTTGAACAGAGAGCGTCTCTGGAAAAATGGATTGACGAAGATAATAAGGCCAGATACTTACATGTTGGGCTCGATGTCTGATGAGCTCCAGCGCCAACATGAAGATATCGGGACTGCTCGCCAAATGTTGGCTCACCTGCAGGAGATGTTTGGTGAACAGAGTCGCGCAGCCAAATATCAAGTCACAAAATGACTTTTTAAGGCTAAGATGCGTGATGGGCAGTCAGTCCAAGATCACTGTCTGACAATGATCAAGGACATGGAAGAGCTTGAGAAGCTCGGTGTGAAGTTGGACTTGGACCTGCAGAACGATATTATTCTGCAATCCTTGACTGATGCATATGGGCAATTCATCATGAATTACCACATGCATAAACTTCAAAATTCCTTGGCCGAGTTAATGAATATGCTGGTTACCGCTGAGCTTTCTATGAAAGGTTCTAAAGGCTCAGTTCTTGCTATGGAACGGACTTCTTCCAAAAGAAAAAGTCTTATGGAAAGAAAAAGAAGTCTGTGAAAAAGCAAAAGGTGGAAGGATCAAAGAAGAAGAAGGCAGAACCGAAGAAGAAGGTCCGATGGCAAAGGAAAGTGTTTCCATTGCAACAGCGACGGCCATTGGAAGCGGAACTGCCCTACTTACCTGGCCACCCTGAAGAACAAGAAGGAAGGTCCTTCTGGAGGTATGCTCGTTATTGAGTCTAACCTTACGGTTTCTTCTGCATCCAGTTGGGTGCTTGACTCTGGTTCTAGTGCTCATCTGTGCACTTCTATGCAGGGTCTTGAGGATAGCAGGAGGCTGAGGGATGGAGACATGATCCTACGCATCGGTAATGGAGCAAGAGTTGCTGCAGTAGCCGTGGGAACATACCCTCTTCGATTACCATCTGGTTTAGACTTAGTTTTGAAAAGACTGTTATTATGTGCCTGCAGCTAGCAGGAATTTGATTTCTGTTTCATGCTTAGCACAAGAAGGTTATGTGATCACCTTCTTTAAGGACCATTGTAACATTCTTTATGAAAGAAATAAAATTGCAAATGGTTTCCTTATTAATGGTCTTTATCAGCTACATATTGATGTACCTGTTTTAACTATCGAGCAAAACGTGAATGCCAAACGACCTAGGGATAGTCCAAACGACAGATATCTATGGCACCTGAGATTAGGTCATATAGCAGAAGATAGGATCAACAAATTGGAGAAAAATGGGCTATTGAGTCCATTGACTTTTGAGTCATATCCAACTTGTGAATCTTGTCTTCAAGGCAAAATGACTAAACTCCCTTTTGTTGGACATGGGGAGAGGGCCACAGATCTCCTTGCCCTAGTACATACTGATGTGTGCGGCCCATTTGATGTGCCGGCTAGAGGCAATTTTGTCTACTTCATTACCTTTACCGATGATCTGTCTAGGTATGGGTATGTGTATCTTATGAGACACAAGTCTGAAGCTTTTGAAAAGTTCAAAGAATTCAGACATGAAGTAGAAAAACAAACTGGAAAAACCCATTAAGGTTCTTCGATCAGATCGAGGAGGTGAATACCTTAGCCGGGAATTCCTAGACTATCTTAAGGAAAAATGGCATAGTCTCTCAATGGACTCCACCAGGAACACCTCAACTCAACGGGGTTTCAGAACGGAGAAATCGGACTCTATTGGATATGGTTCGATCCATGATGAGCTTCACAGACCTCCCTGATTTTCTTTGGGGACATTCATTGTTAACTTCAATTTATCTACTGAATAGGGTTCCCTCTAAAACCGTTCCTACCACACCGTATGAGATATGGCACGGTAAGAAACCAAGTCTGAGTCATCTCAGAATTTGGGGTTGTCCGGCTCATGTCAAAAGACAACAAGCGGACAAGTTAGAGTTTAGGTCCTTTAGAGCTCGATTCATAGGATATCCTAAAGAGTCATTAGGATACTATTTCTACATTCCAGAAGACCACAATGTGATTGTGAGTCGACATGCCATCTTTCTTGAAAAATAGTTTATTCAAGATAGCGGCATTGGAAAGCAGATTAAGCTTGATGAGAAAGTCTCACAAGCAGAACGAGCTAAGGACCAAGTTGGAACCAAATCAGGTTGAGCCAATAAGAACACTACCTCCTCCACCTCGTAGATCGGAAAGAGTTTTCCCGTCCCCCTGAAAGATACTTAGGTATTATTTCAGAGGATGTAGAGGAAATGTTCCTCGTAGGTAATGGTGCTCATGGTGATGATCCCAAAACCTACAACGAGGCGATATCAGATATCGACTCCGAGAAATGGCTAGAGGCAATGCAAGTCAGAAATTGACTCGATGCACTCAAACCAAGTCTGGACCTTGGTAGATCCACCAGAAGGTATAGTACCTATTGGGTGTAAATGGATCTTCAAGAGAAAGATTGGTGCAGATGGGAATGTGGAGACATTCAAGGCTAGACTAGGTGGCAAAAGGTTATAGTCAACGCGAAGGCATTGACTATCAGGATACCTTTTCCCCAGTAGGCTATGCTAAAATCCATCCGCACATTGCTTGCCGTTGCAGCCTATTTCGATTATGAAATATGGCAAATGGACGTGAAAACGGCATTCCTAAATGGATATCTTGAGGAAGATATCTATATGGAACAGCCGCTAGGTTTCACATCCAGTGATACTGATCACAAGGTTTGCAAGCTGCAAAGGTCCATATATGGACTTAAGCAAGCATCTCGGAGCTGGAACACTCGTTTCAATGATGTGATCAAAAAGTTTGGTTTCATCAAAAATGAAGAGGAACCATGTGTTTTCAAAAAGGGTCAGTGGGAGCGCTGTTGTCTTCCTCGTATTGTACGTGGATGACATCCTCCTTATTGGGAATGATATTCCCATGTTGACATCAGTCAAGATGTGGTTGTCCAAGGAATCTCCATGAAAGACCTAGGTGAAGCATCCTTTATTCTAGGAATTAAGGTCTATAGGGATAGACCGAATAGGATGCTAGGACTTTCACAGAAGATGTACATAGAGGAAAGTACTAAAGAGGTTTAGTATGGAAAACTCTAAGAGGGGATTAATACCCTTCAGACATGGTATTCATCTTTCCAAGAAGATGTGCCCCAGCACACCTGAGGAAATAGAACGCATGAGCAAGATCCCTTATGCTTCTGCAATAGGGAGCCTCATGTATGCCATGCTATGTACACGACCTGATATAGCCCATGCTGTGAGTGTCACAAGCAGATATCAGTCAAATCCAGGTGAAGAACACTGGACTTCTGTGAAATGTATCCTTAAGTACTTGAGAAGAACTAAGGATATGATGTTGGTCTTTGGTAATGGAGAACTCCAAGTTCCAGGGATACACAGACTCGGACTTTCATGTCCGATATAGATGATCGAAAGTCGACATCTGGCAGTCTGTTTGTGTGCAATGCTGGAAGAGTTCCTAAGCAAATGGTGATAGCCACCTCATCCGCGATTACCTTGAGAAAGGTTACGTTGAGGTCAAGAGAGTCAACTCCGCAGATAATGTGGCAGACCCACTTACAAAGCCGTTGGGCCAGCAGAAGATCGAAGCCCACCTTGAGAAGATGGGACTTAGACTTGTAGCCAATTGGCTTTAGGACAAGTGGGAGATTGTTAGATATATGTGCCCTAGAAGCCAGAATTGGCTGACACTTGTAATACACTTCTAGGGGCAAAATTATAATTTTGACTATAATCAATAAAATGGGTTATTTTCTATCACATATGTGTATTTAGTGTCTGTGATACATCCTTTGAGTTAATGGTAATGATAATTCATATTTTCAAGAGTTGAAAATTTAAGACATGAATAATCATTATTAACTCATAAACAGCTCCCGACCATAGGATCATCACGAGGATGGTGATTGATCCGGAAGGTTGGTGTACAATCGCTTCTCTTTAGTAGATGAGTCTTGAGTCTACGGTGTGGAGACACCGGAGCGAGAGTACAGGTACTCGTTAGAGAACGAGGGCACTGAGCGTGACCACCTCGAGTAGTCATTAGGAAGTCTACCTTCTCGTCAATGACTGACTCGATGCTGCAGTAGTGTGTCTGGTTCTTTGACCTGAGATGCATCGGCAGTTCACCTTGAGGGTGTTATAGTTTGACTACACCATTACTCGGTCTCCTAGCCATATGGAACCCTGAGGTGTATGTTGGCTATAGCATGTTCATTGTAGGAACTGGATTGCATCAAGATGGAATCTATCTACCTCGGTGGTAGAGGAGCAGCCCTATGATGATCATGAGAATCAAGTCCAGAAATCCATGGCCATGGTAGAGTGAAATAATAGAAAGAGTTTCTATTTAGATTTTCACATTGGACTCGAATCGAATGATTACATCATATGACAGAGACTAGGGTTTGACGAGTTCACCTTAACCCTAATCTGATCGGGGCTCAAGATAGAAGAACTTAATCACACAGGTAGCTGCACCAAGAGGTTCGCATTCAGCTCTGATGGGTTGCCACCATATACTGCTAGGTGTCACTGGTGGATTTTGGGAGCAATTAGAATGATTTAGATGATCGATCATTCTAGCTGTTCGAATCAGAAGAGTTCTGATCCATCGAAAGGAGTTTCGATGATGTCGATGATAGAGATCATGACATATCCCATTACCATACAGAACTGAACCTAACTGGGTCACACAAACAAGGGTTTGAATCTGGTGATCATCAATTGAACTGATCTAGTTCAATTGATCTGAATGAGATTCAATTAGGTTCAAGGAAATCGTGCTAGCACTCGATTGAACCTAACGTTCTTCTTTTACTATCATAAATAAGTTGTCCTGACTGAGCCAAAGGAGTTTGTGCTCAATCAGAGGCCTTCATATGGTCTGACTGGAGGTTGTCCAAGTCAGAATAAGGTTGTCTTATTTGTAAGACATTACCTGCCATTTTTGGTCACCTGCCATTTCTTGTTCTTTGACTTTGGTCAAAAGTCTACCTTTGACTGGTCAAACGTTGACCATTGACCCTTTGACTTTTGACCACATGTCATGCACCTATTGGAGAGCTGGTGGGGGCCTGTCCCCCTGCCAGAACCTGGCAAGGAGAAGGGCGCACGCCAAGGGTGGCGTGAGCCCAAGTAGGAGGCGCCTAGGAGTCCTTGTTGGACAAGGACTCCACCTCCCTTTTTGGATTCCAATCAGAGTTCTACTAAGAATCCAGTTTGACTGGTCTTAGGCGCCCTCTAAGGAGGAATCCAGGGGTCTCTATTCCAACCAATCAGATTTAGATCTGATTTCACAAAGGGTTGTGATTGGTTGAGAGGAAGAGGAGTTGGATCACAAGAGGTCTATAAATAAGACCCTGCGCCCAACCCTAAATAGAATGAAAATTAGACACGCCCCAAGGCTGCCTCTCCCCTCCTTCGCCATAGTCTCTTCTCCCCTTGCTCTCCACGTCCAAAAGAGTTTTGGACTTAGGTTGGTGCGATTCAGATCAAGGAAAGGCGATCAAAAGCAAGAAGGCTGCGCTGCTGCAAAAGGACGACTGCAGATCTTCAAAAGAGTTTTGAAGATCCTCCAGATCAGATCCAGATCTGATTTTTGGAGGTGTGATAGAGAAGAAGAGGATCTCCAGATCCAACCCGAGTGGATACCGGTAGAGGCCAGGCGCTTGCGTGGCTAGATCCAGAACCTTCCGCTGCAATCAAGATCATCTACAGGGTAATAGGATTACCCAAATCAGGTAAATTAAATTTGATTTAATTTATCTTATTTTATTTTATTTATTAAAATAATAAGAATCAGATCTGAAACATATCAAGATCTGATTGAGATCAAGAGAAAATTTTTTGAAATATATCTCTTGATCTAATCAGATCTGGACGAACCTGGACCGAAAAATCAGGATTTTCCTTCAGAGAGGGCCTTTAAATCCTTCTTCATTCTTATGACCAGACGGCCAAGAGGAATGCCTTAATCAGGAACATTCAATACTACAAAACAGTATCAGATCTATATCATATATCTCATATACAAAGTAGATCTAATTATGACATATTTTGCATACATCTCATGTATCGAATCATGCATGTTTTCAGATCTAAATTATCTCATAATAATCTGAAAAATTAGATTTAAATTGATCTAATCAAAATAAATTCTAATCTAGATAATTATGTAGAACTATTCTACAACTAGTCTAGACATGCATCAATCATATCTCATATGATGTTTAAAATTAAATAATTTTATTTGCTATTTTTCAGATATTATTATAACACTTATAATATCAAAAAATAGTAAATAAAAGGATCTAAAATATGATTTAATCAGATTAAATCAAAAACATGCAAGACTATTCTATAGAACTATTCTATTTTAGAACTAGTCATGCATATTTCCTAATCCTAGATCCAAATTATTTAATTTTAATTTTTTCTGATTTTAGATCTGATCACATCTCATGTGACATCTGAAATCATTTATTTTCTAATTAAAATAAATTTAAAATCAGATCTAAACAATTTAGAACCTTGGCTCTGATACCAGTTGAAGAAAAATCATGATTTTTCGGTCCAGGTTCGTTCAGATCTGATCAGATCAAGAGATATATTTCAAAAATTTTTCTCTTTGACCTATATCAGATCTGGGATATTTCATATATGATTCTTATTATTTTAATAAATAAAATAAAATAAGGATAAATTAAATCAAATTTAATTTACCTGATTTGGGTAATCCAATTATCCGTTGATGATCCTGTATGCAGCGGAAGGTTCTGGATCTAGCCACGCAAGCGCCTGGCCTCTATCGGTATCCACTCGGGCTGGATCTAGAGATCCTCTTCTTCTCTATCACATCTCCAAAAATTAGATCTGGATCTGATCTGGAGGATCTTCAAAACTCCTTTTGAAGATCAGCAGTCGTCCTTTGCAGCAGTGCAGCCTTCTTGCTTTTGATCGCCTTTCTTTGATCTGGATCGCACCAACCAAGCTCCAAAACTATTTTGGACATGGAGAGGAGAGGGAGAAGAAGCTTTGGCGTGGAGGAGGAGAGGAGAAAAGGCCTTTGGGTGTATGGAAACTCTTAGCCACTTTGAGTTGGGTACAGGGTCTTATTTATAGACTAACTGTGATCCAACTCCTCTTCTTCCCAACCAATCACAATCCTTTGTGAAATCAGATCTAAATCTGATTGGTGGAAATAGAGTCCCCTGGATTCCTCCTTAGAGGGCGCCTAAGACCAGTCAAAGTTGGTTCTTAGAAGAACTCTAATTGGAATCCAAAAAGGAGATGGAGTCCTTGTCCAACAAGGACTCCTAGGCGTCTCCAACTTGGGCACACGCCAAGGGTGGCGTGCGCCCTCCTCCTTGCCAGGTTCTAGCAGGGGGACAGGCCCCCACCAGCTCTCCAATAGGTGCGTGACATGTGGTCAAAAGTCAAAGTGTCAATGGTCAATGTTTGACCAGTCAAAGGTAGACTTTTGACCAAAGTCAAAGAACAAGAAATGGCAGGTGACCAAAAATGGTAGGTAATGTCTTACAAAATAAGACAACCTTTTCTGACTTGGACAACCTCCAGTCAGACCATATGAAGGCCTCTAATTGAGCACAAACTTCCTTTGGCTCAGACAGGACAACTTATTTATGATAGTAAAAGAAGAACGTTAGGTTCAATCGAGTGCTAGCACGATTTCCTTGAACCTAATTGAATCTCATTCAGATCAATTGAACTAGGATCAGTTCAATTGATGATCACCAGATTCAAACCCTTATTTGTGTGATCTAGTTAGGTTCAGTTCTGTATGGTAATGGGATATGTCATGATCTCTATCATCGACATCATCGAAACTCCTTTCGATGGATCAGAACTCTTCTGATTCGAACAGCTAGAATGATCGATCATCTAAATCATTCTAATTGCTCCCAAAATCCACCAGTGACACCTAGCAGTATATGGTGGCAACCCATCAGAGCTGAATGCGAACCTCTTGGTGCAGCTACCTGTGTGATTAAGTTCTTCTATCTTGAGCCCCGATCAGATTAGGGTTAAGGTAAACTCGTCAAACCCTAGTCTCTGTCATATGATGTAATCATTCGATTCGAGTCCGATGTGAAAATCTAAATAGAAACTCTTTCTATTATTTCACTCTGCCATGGCCATGGGCTTCTGGACTTGATTCTCATGATCATCATAGGGCTGCTCCTCTACCACCGAGGTAGATAGATTCCATCTTGATGCCATCCAGTTCCTACAATGAACATGCTATAGCCAACATACACCTCAGGGTTCCATATGGCTAGGAGATCGAGTAATGGTGTAGTCAAACTATAACACCCTCAAGGTGAACTGCCGATGCACCTCAGGTCAAAGAACCAGACACACTACTGCAGCATCGAGTCAGTCATTGACGAGAAGGTAGACTCCCTAATGACTACTCGAGGTGGTCACGCTCAGTGCCCTCATTCTCTAACGAGTATCTGTACTCTCGCTCCGGTGTCTCTACACCGTAGACTCAAGACTCATCTACTAAAGAGAAGCGATTGTACACCAACCTTCCGGATCAATCACCATCCTCGTGATGATCCTATGGTCGGAAGCATTTTATGAGTTAACAATGATTATTCATGTCTTAAATTTTCAACTCTTGAAAATATGAATTATCATTACCATTAACCCAAAGGATGTATCACAGACACTAAATACACATATGTGATAGAAAATAATCTATTTTATTGATATTAGTCAAATTATAATTTTGCCCCTAGAAGTGTATTATAAGTGTCAGCCAATTCTGGCTTCTAGGGCACATATATCTAACAATTGGATCCAAAAAAAGATAATTTATAATTGGTTCCATTAACTTATCTGATCAAGCACAATTAATGTCTAAAGCAAGCAACAAGAGGGCTTCCACCGATCTTACACTTACCTGGCCAGTTGAGTAACTGATCTTACACTTGGAGGGATTGAAAGTGACCTTGGTAGTTAGGAGCTGTCAGATTTAGGATAATTCTTAGTCAGGATTGATTGCTTAACTTGATTGCTAACCAATATTAAATTTAATTATAACTAATTTTTTATTCTCTTCTTAGTTCTAAGACTCCTTAGGACCTCCTCTTTAGAACTCTTCTATTTTCTTTTCTTTTTTTTCTCCAAAAATAAAATAAAATAAAATAATAATAATAATAAATTAATTTATATTAAAAATAATAATAAATAAATAAAATAATAAAAATTTTTAAAAATTTAATTTTTTTAAAAAAAATAAAATAATAAAAAATAAATAAAAAAATAAAAAAATTCTAAAAAAATTTTGAATCATACATTAGGGTTGCATTGGTACATGCGTGGTAGGAGATCGTTTTCTCTGACCTACTTGAACCTAATCATAAAATTGAATAGCTGAACCATATTAAACTCAATAGTCAAATGGTTGAAAATCTTAGAAAAATACCTAAACAGATAAAGAAATATTTTATTTCTTCCATCTATAATCCATTGACTTATATCGAGTTACTTGATATCCATGCTATCCACTATGAAATCAAGCCGATCACAATCCAGATGCTCCCATTTTTCTATGAAAAGATCAATGAAGACCCTTATAAGCATCTAGATTAATTCTTAGAAATTTGCTCTATGGTGAAAATCCAAAATTTGATTGATGATGCTCTTAGACTAATCTTATTCTCTTTTTCATTAAAAGACAAAGCCAAGTACTAGCTTGGCATAATAGAAAGATCAATTCAAACTTGGGCTGAATTACAGAATGATTTTCTTAAGAAATTTTATCCCATAGATCAAACCAACATCATGAGGTGAGCTATCACTGGATTTGCTTAGCTTCCAGGAAAATAAATTCATGAGTTATGGGAGAGACATAAGAAACTTCTTAGAAAATGCCCACACCATGGTCTATCGAAGTGGCAAATAGTTCAAGCTTTTTATGAGGATTTAGGAGACCAATATAGATAGTTGGTAGATGCATATTGTGGGGGTGCATTCATGAATAAGAGTGAGGACGAAGCTTATGCTTTATTTGAAATCTTGAGTGAAAACTTAATTAATCATACTTTATTATCTTTTTACCAAAAGTGGGCAGGAATCCATGAATTTAAACATCCAAAATCTAGTTTTAAGACTGATTTGAACATGATAAATAAAGTGGACCTTCTTGCCCGAAAATTAGATCAACTCCTAACCCTAGGTCAAAAATCTCTTGCATAATTCACGTCACCCTCTAATTAACAAAAGATTTGTTCTATTTGTGCTAACCTAATCCATCATTTGAGTGAATATCCTATGACCGCACAGTTTTCACCTTTTATTTAAGAACAAGTCTAAGCTGCACAAGGCTACTCCATGTTGGTTAATGATCTTTTTTCAAATTTATCTAATCCAAATTGGAGAAACCATCCCAATTTTTTTTGATACCCCAACAGACTTGGGCTAGGACCTAATATCAAAACTTTGTCTATAATTGTGGTCAGCCTAGTCAGTTTACCCAGCCATCTATTATAATCAGCCATCATATCCATCTTTTTAATAGACCAATCTAGCCAATAATAGATTTAATCAACTTCAATAATTGATTTTGACTTAACAGGAATCTATCGCTAGGCTAGAAGCTCAAATAAGATAATTAACTGAGTCTAACATAAGGAGAGAACTATGTCAATTGTCGACCCTACCAATTTCAAATCTCATAAATAATCCATCCATTATCCACTAACCACTTGGACATAATTATCAATCTAATGTCCCACCTAAGAATCCATAATTAGAGAATGCCAAAGTAATTTCTGAACTTAAAAGTTATAGGATTCTTATGGATCCATACCAAGACCAGATGAAAGAGGCTAGTATTGATGCTAGTCAAAATAAAAATTTAGAAAAAGAAATTAGTACTAAAACTAACCATATAGAAGAACCTGAGCTTGGAACTAGTGCTGATGCTGGTTCCAATATAAACGAGACTAACAAAGAGAAGAAGAGAGTGGATGATTTATCTGAAACCTATAAACCTAAAATCCTGTTTCCTTCAAACCTAAAAGCTGATTTTTCTTACAAAATCAAGAGGCATGTAAAAAAGTATCAATGGAGTTATTTAAATAAGATCATATTAATTTACTTCTATAATTAAAATCGCCTTTAGACATCCCTCCAGTACCTATTGCATCAAATTTAACTCCTAATTTAAAAAATCAATTCATGAGTATTTTAAAAGAATAAATAGGAGAAATTCTTGAGAAATAAGGGCTTGAGAATGGGGTCATGAACTATCTTCCCATAATTAATAATGAATACATCAATAAAGGAATAACAAATTATCTTCTTGAGATTGGCATTCCAAAATCATTGGAATTTATCAATTCAGTATTTGATACAGGATAGATAAGTAATATTGTATCTGACTGAAGATGGTAAACTTAACACTTATTAAGAGACAACCTAATATTTAATTTTTTATCTAATTTATCTTTCTAGTTGATTTAGGACATATTAAATAAAGTTGGAGGAAGATCCAAATTTTTAAAGACATATGCTGGACTACGAAAATGTAGTGAATCAGGTGTATTCTTTTTTTTCTTTATTACATCCTTTATTTTTTCTTCTTCATTGAGGACAATATCAATTAAGTTGGAAGAAAAAAAAATAAAATTTTTTTAATTTTTAAAAATTTTTGAAGAAGTTAGTATTTAGCATTTAAACATTCGATTATGCTCAAGAATCGAGTTGAACTAAGTATTTTTAAAAGATAATCAGAGAATTTATGAAATATTGAGGGACCAAGTATTAAGAAAATCCAATAAAGAATTAAGTCTAGAACATAAAAAAAATTTTAAGCATTTTTTATTTTTTCTATCAGCATCAAAGAAGAGTCTACTTTTTATGGGCTTGTGTAAGATGACTATACATTTCTTCATAAAAAAAATTCTTAAAATAAAATAGTTTCCAAATACTTTTCACTGAGTAATTGAGTCTCTTTACCTAAGCAAGTATTAAGTTTTGCATAAAAAGGTGGGAAGGATAAAGAAGCTCATTGTAAAGCTAGTTTTAACTCGTAGTCTGTTTGATTCGAGTTAGTAAGTTCGAGAGGTATTTTATACCTAGTATTCTAAAGCTAACTGGTTTGAAAGTCATTGGCCCAAGATTCGCTATATTGATTAAATAGAAAGCTTAAAGGATTAAGGTACTTAATAGTGGCATAACGTTTAGAAAAATATATATATTAATTTTTCATCAAGTAACTGGATTTCATTACCTAAATAAGCAATGATATTTACGTCAAAAAGTAGACAATGTGAATAAAAAAATTAATAAATAAATGATGAAAATAACAATATATTTATCCATATGAAAGTTTAGATGATTTAGAGATAAAAATAGAATAATTTAGAAAAAGTTCAGAAAAGTTGAATGTTCTTCACTTAATTTTTATATTGATAAGTATTAATACTCTAATAACATATCTTACTCATGCTCTACTGAACATCAATAGACATTTTAAAATTACTTAGGTAAAATTTAAAAATCTAAAATTAAAAAATATCTAAAACTATTTTTTTCTTTACTCGAGGATGAGCAAAGCTTAGGTTGGAAGTGTGATAAGTATTATAAATTTATCTATAAAATAATAATTTATTAATTAATATATATTTATTTTTAAGAATAAAATATTTTTATTTATTATTTTTAGAAAATATTATCATCAATGGATAGAGCTTATTTTTTTTGATCATAATGAAATAAGTTTGCAGCAAAATGGAGTTAAAACAGACCTGATATGAATTTTCAAAAAAAAAAAAATTAATTCAGCTTGGCTGGCTCACCCAGCCAAGCCAGCATGCCATCCAAGCCAGCTCAGTTGGGATGTGCCGGCTAAGCTGCTTTCGATGGCTTGACTAGGTGCACTGGCTAAGTCAAATTAATTTTTTTAATTTTTTTCTTTAAAAATTCATATTAGGTCCATTTTAACTCCATTTTGCTCCAAACTTATTTCATTATGACAAAAAAAAATAAGCTTTATCCATTGATGATAATATTTCCTAAAAATAATAAATAAAAATATTTAATTTTTTTAAAAAAAATAAATTAATTAATAAATTATTATTTTTATAGGTGAATTTATAATACTTATCAATCGTCAATAATGTTGAAATCTGGCACCTCGAGATTTGGTCCATAATAAGCCAAGAATGATATTTAGAAGCCATGAAAAAAGAATCTGCCAACATACAGTCGGGCTGGCTCGGATATGTAGTCGAGCCAGCTTGTCCTGTATTCGAGCTAGCTCTCTCAAGCGGACAGAAAGCTATGCTCATGCCAGACTCAGTTGAGCCGACCCGACTATGGACTGAGTTGGCTCGACGGACATGAATAACATGGATGAACAGCATCACGGGCATGCGTGCGGAAGCCTTTTCACGGGGTCTACAACCCCTGACTCATGGATCAGATCTAGTTACGGGGTCTATAGAGTTATTGTGCTATCTAGTGGCCAGGAAAGCATGCGGGAGCTGATCGGATGGCTATTGAATTGATTAGGGTTTATGAGAAGACCTGACGACCTAAGAAGTGAGAGAGTCTCGTGAAAATCTCTCAGACGGTGCAGAGATAAGGTAGGAAGCGTTGGAGTGCTGCAGTAGCGCCTCCATGGAGGCATGGGGGACTGAGAGAGGCTCGACGGTTTAGCAATCGAGGAGAGTTTCTCAGCATAAAGTGCTAGGGGCTTCTCAGGGAGACCAAGCGCCAGGTCTCAGGGAGTGCCAAGATCATCAAAAAAGTCAGAAGTATCCTAGAACAGTAGGGTTGCCTAGGGACAAAGGCTGGGGCTTGATGTAGAAGCTGAGAGGATCACAGAGTGTCCAGGGATATCGAGGATCCTGAATCGGTAGATCTATAAGGAAGATCTTCTTGGGATTTTTATGAGAGCATTGTATGGGTGAGTACTTCTGAATTGAGAGAGAGGATTTGTGAGTTGAGATTGTATCTTCTCTATTGTTCTTTCTTGGTAGTGAAGTATTACATATCCCATGGATGTAGGCATTTGGGCCGAGCTACGTATATGGTTGTGTTTGTTTGTCTTCTTCTATCTTTTCATAGCAACAAGTGATGCTATATCTCCTATAGATGATCTTGGACGGGTGATCCATATTCCACTTTTGATGGATTACCCTAATAGTGGTATCAGAGCTAGGTTGAGTCAGGTTGTACCAAGAGTTGCTGTGATGGTGATCAAGTTAGAAGAAGAGCACAATCAAGATGGATGCTCTCATGTACAAGAAAAAGCTAGATGGAGCTCAGTACGAGGTGGAGCTCCAAGTGGAGATAGATCGGGCATGAGACTTAGTTTGGGATCGAGCGGCCTGACTTGACTCCCTTGTTTGCTGATCTATGAGCAGCAGGCGGTAAACCTAGGACATAGGGACGGTATCATATAGGAAGCTCTTAGATTTGAGATAGAGCCAAATATCGAGTCGAGATGAAGAATATTGAAATCTGGCACCTCGAGATTCGGTCCACAATAAGCCAAGAATGACATTCAGAAGCCATGGAAAAAAGATCAGCCAACATACAATCGAACTAGCTCAGATGTGTAGTTAAGTTGACTCAGGATGAGATCGAGCCTGTTGACACCCTAAGTGATTTTGATGATGACCAAACATTAAAGTAAGTGATTACTAGTATATTTTATTTTAAGTATTCCAATATCAGAAGAAAGAGAGCTCTTTGACCAAAACAAGGAAGACATAAAGTGGAAATCCAATGAAATTCAAATCTCCTAAAATTGCCTTGGAGCAATCTTCGAGACGTCTCAGATTTTTTTCGAGAGCTCTCGAGTGGACTGGCACGCAGCAAACGCAGTTCTGGCTCAGTTTCGAGAAGTCTCGAGTGAATCTCGAGACATCTTGATCTCAGGAAACAGAAACTCAGTTTCTATGCTCTGAGAGCGAGAGGTCTCACAGGATTCCTAAGAGGTCTTGCGGTTCCAGCAAGACGTCTCGTTCAGAATCGAGACATCTTGATCTCAGACGAGCCATTTTTTTCAGAAAGGTGAATTTTTGTGCGACTGAAGATGAGAGCCTCTTGATCAATCCGAGAGGCCTCGTAACCTGGCGAGACGTCTCGAGACAAATCGAGAGGTCTTGAGATACGATGATAGCTTTTTGACGAGGCGCTCCAGATCAGATTTTTTCTGTTCCAACGGTTAGTTGCTGCTCTCCAACGATCAGATTTTTGCTTTTTCTGAACTCTAAGCATCACTAGAAAAAAGAAAATACTGAAGATATAAAAAGAAGAAAGATTATTTTTCAAAAGAAGAGAAAAACAAGAAAAAGAAAAGCATGCTCTATTTTTGAATGAATACCTAATCTCCAATCAATCTGTTCTCTCAAGCTTTGAAGAATCCTCAAGTGCATTAACTCCATACATTTAAAGACGCTTTCAACGAACTGCAAGGATAACTTTTCTGCTCATTCAAAGAGGCATTTCGAGTTATAAAATTTCTTTTCCTCTTTTTGTGTACTTGGTTTTAGCAAGGACTGAAACTTAGATTTTGGAGCTTTTTCTTCCCTCTGTTTATTCAAATTGATTCGTCTGATTCTTGTAAGGGTTGTGGTTGGTGAACCTAGGAAAAAACCAACTAGATTTTTGGATAGTGAGCCCGAAAAAACTATCCGACTATAATCTTGCGGGATTATAGTGAAATTTCCAATAGTGTGCTTGGGAAGTGGATGTAGGTGCTGGGAGAGCACCGAACTACTATAAAATTCTCTTGTTTGTGTGTGTGCTCTTAATTGTATCTTCTATTTACTCTTACATTTAATTCACTTAGGTTTTAATCATTTAGCACTACACATATCTGTTTTAATTTTTAAAAACCCAATTCAACCCCCTCTTGGGTTGTCTATCTAGGCAATAATTGGTATCAAAGCCTTGGTTCTCTATTAATTGTTAATCTTATCAACTAGAAACAAAGATCATGTCAACCCAACTAGGAGGTTCACTTGTCGAAGGGCAATCCATAAATAGGCCACCTCTTTTCAGTGGGTCCAACTATACCTATTGAAAAGCTCGCATGCACATTTTCATTCAAGCCCTTGACTATGACATATGGAGTGCCATTGTTAATGACCCACATACGCCTACAATCATTGTTAATGGCACATCCTCTCCTAAGCCGAAGAAGGATTGGGATGAAATGGATAAAAAACTTATCTAATTAAATACCAAGGCAATGAATGTACTCTATTGTGCCTTTGATGCAAATGAGTTTAACCGAATCTCCACTTGCAATTCTACAAAGAAAGTTTGGGATAGACTTGAGGTCACACATGAAAGGACAAATCAAGTAAAAGAAACTAAAATTAACATGCTAATTCACCAATATGAGTTATTTAAAATTGACCCCACTGAATCTATCACTAGCATGTACACAAGATTCATTGATATTATAAATGATTTAAAAAGCTTAGGTAAAGTTTACACTAATAGTGAATTGGTAAGAAAGATCCTTAGGTCTTTGCCTAGGTCATAGAAAACCAAAGTAACAACCATTCAAGAGGCAAAGGATCTGAACACACTGCCATTAGAGGAGCTCATTGGATCCTTGATGATACATAAGCTAGCCATGAGTCGGCACAATGAGGAAGACAGCAAGAAGAAGAAAATAATAGCGCTAAAATCCATGGCTGATGAAGAAGATGATCTATCCATCAGTAAGAAAAATGATGAAGATATGGCCCTGGTGATCAGAAAATTCAAAAATTTATGGGAAGAAGAAGACAAGGATTCAAGAAGAAAAACTTCATTAGAAGAGAAGCCAGTAGGAAGAAAGAAAAAGAAAAAAGAGAGATCAACCTACTTATTATGAATGCAAGAAGTCAGGATATTTTAGGGCTGAATGTCCTCTGTTGAAGAAGGGGCCAAAAAGAACAAAAAAGAAAGCCATGTTAACAACTTAGAGCGACAGCGACGAGTCAAGCACGGAGGAAGAAAATCAGAATGAAGCAAACTTATGTTTCATGGCACAAGATGATGAGGTATCCTCTATTTTTGATTCAGATTTTATCTTTGATGAGCTTCAAGATGCTTTTTATGATTTGATGAAAGATTTAAAAAAGATAAGCTCAAAAAATAGAAATCTTAAGGAAATGACTCAAACACTCTTGAAAGAAAAGGAGACGGTAATTAGTAGCCATAATAAGTTAAAAGAGATAACAAAATCCTAAAGGATGAATTGGATAAATTAAAATCTTTAGTTAATAAATTTACTTATAGTTCTGAAAAATTGTAAATAATTTTAAATAGTCAAAAAGAAGTTTATGATAAGGCCAGACTAGAAGATAAACCCAAAGATAAAATCAAGTTTCTAAAAAATTTCTTCACCGCATCCATCACAAAAAGGTAGGACATAAGGCTTTTGAATGCAATATTAGAAGAGTTAATAAAAAACATGTTAAAAGCATTTGAATTCCAAAAGAAACCATGTCTACTAATCCTAAAGGACCTAAGAAGACTTAGGTACCTAAAACTATCACTTGATTGTTTGTGCAGGAATGCCTTACAGCCCAAGGATCAAAATGGGATTGATATTTAGATAGCAGCTGCTCAAGGCATATGTTAGGTGACAAGCAACAATTCATCACCCTAGAAAGAAAGGAAGGGGGAGTAGTCACCTTTGACGATAATGGCAAAGGTAAAATAATTGGCTATGGTAAAATTCAGATTACTCCTTCAACCTTTATAGATAATGTATTATTATTTGATAATTTAAAACATAATTTGCTTAGTATTAGTCAACTATGTAATAGAGGTTTTAAAGTCTCATTTGAATCTTCTTTGTGCAAAGTATCTAGTTCCTTGGATGATAGTTTAAAATTCATTGGATTTAGGCGTGAGAACATCTACATGGCGAATCTTTATGAAATTGCCATAAAGAGTGGCCAATGCCTAGTTGCAATGAATGCTAACATAAAAAAAACTAGTTGGCTTTGGCACGATTAAGTCATACTAGCATGCATACTCTTTATAAATTGCATAATAAAAACTTAGTTAAGAGACTACCAAAACTAAATTTCCAAATTGATCATATTTGTGATGCTTGCCAAATCGGAAGACAAACTAGGAGTTTCAAATCCAAAAATATAGTTTCAACTTCTAGGCCTCTTGAATTGATTCATATGGATTTGTTTGGACTTACTAGGACCACAAGTCTAGGAGAAAAGAAGTATGATCTAGTAATTATTGATGATTATTCTCATTTCACTTGGGTTCTATTTTTAGCTCACAAAAATAAAGCATTTTCATTGTTTTCAAAGTTTTACAAGAAAATAACAAATGAAAAGAACTCTATTGTGGTATGTATCCATAGTGATTATGGCACAGAATTTGAAAACAAATACTTTGAAGAATTTTGCAATGAACATGGCATAGAACATAATTTTTCAGCACCTAGAACCCCTCAATAAAATGGAGTTATTGAAAGAAAGAATAGAACCTTAGTTGATATGGCCTGTACCATATTGTGTGAAGGAAATCTACCCAAATACTTTTGGGCTGAAGCCATTAACACAGCATGTTACATCCTAATTAGAGTTTTTATTTGCCCGATTTTAAAGAAAACCCTCTATAAGCTTTGGAAAGAAAAAAGATCTAATATTAATTATTTTTATATTTTTGATTGCAAATGTTTTATTCATAACAATGGTAAAGATAATTTAGGCAAATTTGATGCTAAGACGGATGAAGGTATATTCCTTGGATACTCTTTATCTATCAAAGCATATAGAGTTTTCAACAAACAATCTTTAGCTGTTAAAGAATCAATACATGTCATTTTTGATGAAGCTAACAATCATTCTTCGAGAAAAGAAGATGTTTTTGATGATGATACAGGAATTCTCGAAGATGGAATGAAGGAGCTAAACTTAAGGGACAACATCATTCATGACAAAGAAAACTCTACAACAATCATAGAACAAGATAAGGATGTTGAGATTGAAGCATCTAATGATCATAGAGATCTACTCAAGAAGTGGAGGTATGCACATAATCACCCAAAGGAATTGATTTTAGGTGATCCTTCACAAGGGATAAGAACTAGATCCTCTTTTAAGGATACATTTAATTACCTTGCATTTATTTCTGAAATAGAACCTAAAAAGATAGAAGCTGAACAAGACTCTAATTGGATGCTAGCCATGCAAGATTAACTAAACCAATTTGAAAGAAACAATATATGGACTCTTGTAAACAGACCCATAAATCATCCTATAATTGGTATAAAATGGATATTTAGGAACAAATTAGATGAACATGGTAATGTTGTAAAAAATAAAGCTAGATTAGTTGCTAAAGAATATAATTAAGAAGAAGAAATTAACTTTGATGAAACATACGCATTTGTAGCAAGATTAGAGGCTATAAGATTGTTACTTGCTTTTGCTTGTTATATGAATTTTAAATTATTTCAAATGGATGTGAAAAGCGGCTTTTTAAATGATTATATTGCCGAAAAAATATTTGTAGAACAACTACCCAGATTTGAAAATCACTCACTTCCCAATCATGTATATAAGTTAAATAAAGCACTCTATGGACTTAAACAAGTACCTAAAGTTTGGTATGAGAGATTGAGCAAATTTTTATTACAAAATAATTTTATTAGAGGAAATGTAGACACCATACTATTTTTGAAAAAAAAATAGTGACCTTCTTCTAGTTCAAATATATGTGGATGACATCATATTCGGAGCTACTGATGAAATTCTTTGTCAAGACTTTGCTAAGTTGATGCAGAGTGAATTTGAAATGAGCATGATGGAAGAGCTGAATTTCTTCCTTGGACTACAAGTCAAATAATCAAAGAAACGCATTTTCATTAGCCAAACAAAGTACATCAAAGAGATGCTCAAGAAGTTTGGCATGGAAAACGGAAAGAAAATCGGAACATCCATGAGCCCTTCTTGCAAACTTGACAAAAATGAGAATGGTAAGAATGTAAATGAAAAGCTCTACAGAGGTATGATAGGATCCTTACTTTACTTAACTGCAAGTATATCTGATATATTATTTAGTGTGTGCATGTGTGCTAGATTTCAATCTAATCCTAAAGAATCACACTTATTAGCTATTAAAAGAATTTTTAGATATTTAATTTACATACATAATTTAGGTCTTTGGTACTCAAAACAATCTTCCATTGAATTGATTGGATACACTAATGCAGACTATGAAGGATATAAAATTGATAGAAAGTGTACCAATGGCACTTATCAATTTCTAAGATTGAACTTGATCTCTTAGTATAGCAAAAAGCAAAACTCTGTAGCACTGTCAACGACCGAGGCCGAATATGTTGCTGCGGAGAGTTGCTGTGCTCAAATACTTTGGTTCAAACAACAACTCAAAGACTTTGGAATTAAGCAAAACAAGATACCTATTAAATGTGATAACACTATGCCATAAACCTGACAAAAAATTCTGTTCAACATTCAAGAACCAAACACATTGAAATTAGACATCATTTCATTAGAGATCATGTTCAAAACAATAACATTGTGCTTGAATTTATTTCAACTAAAAATCAATTAGCTGACATTTTTACAAAACCTCCAAGTGAAGATAGATTCTCTAAAATTTGAGGTGAACTTGGTGTATGTGATCCTCTATAAAAATATTTAATCTTAAATTTTTTGGATTATTTTTTGGTCTCCCTCTATCATCCTAAACACTCCTAATTCAATCTTTTTTATGCTCTTGCCTTTTTTTTATACTCTCATTGTTGTGATTTTGATACTGATAAAAGGGGGAGAAATATTAAAGAGAAATATGCACATGCATAATTAAATCTAACATACAAAATACAAACATATAATCATTCAAATCAAAAATACAAATTTACAAAAAGAAACTTTTAAAAAATGAAATGATTGAAATGAATAAATATAAAATGAAAAGAATGTTATTCAAATCCTATTTATTTCATGAGAGCATACACTAAGGGAGAGCTTTAGCACAAAAATTTTACATTCATTAGTTCTTGATATACATTGCTTACATTCCTTTTATGGCTTGCTTAATATTTTGTCATCATATAAAAGGAGAAGATTATTGGCACCCTAAGTGATTTTGATGATGACCAAACATTAAAGCAAGTGATTACTAATATATTTTATTTTAAGTGTTCTAATTTCAGAAGAAAGAGAGCTCTTTGACCAAAACAAGAAAGACATAAAGTGGAAATCAAATAAAATTCAAATACCCTAAAATTGCCTTGAAGCAGTCTTCGAGACGTCTTAGATTTTTTTCGAGAACTCTCGAGTGGACTGGCACGCAGCAAACACAGTTCTGGCTCGATTTCGAGAAGTCTCGAGTGAATCTCGAGATATCTTGGTCTCAGGTGATAGAAACCCTATTTCTGTGCTTTGAGAGTGAGAGATCTTACAGGATTTTCGAGAGGTCTCATGGTTCCAGCGAGACGTCTCGTTCAAAATCGAGACGTCACAGTCTCAGGCGAGCTATTTTTTCTAGAAAGGTAATTTTTTATGCGACTGAAGACGAGAGCTCTCCTAATCAACCTGAGAGGCCTTGTAACCTGGCGAGACGTCTCGAGACAAACCGAGAGGTCTCGAGACACGACGATAGCTTTTTGATGGGGCATTCCAAATCGGATTTTTTTCGTTCCAACAGCTAGTTGCTACTCTCCAATGATCAGATTTTGCTTTTTCTGAACTGCAATCATCATCAGAAAAAAGAAAATACTGGAGATATAAAAAGAAGAAAGATTATTTTTCAAAAGAAGAGAAAAATAAGAGAAAGAAAAGCACATTCTATTCTTGAACGAATACCCAATCTTCAATCAATCTGTTCTCTCAAGCTTTGAAGAATCCTCAAGTGCATTAACTCCACACATTCAAAGAGGCTTTTAACGAACTGCAAGGACAACTTTTCTGCTTATTCAAAGGGGCATTTCGAGTTGTAAAATTTCTTTTCTTCTTTCCATGTACTTGGTTTCAATAGGAGCTGAAACTTGGATTTTTGGACTTTTTCTCTCCTCTATTTATTCAGATTGATTCGTCTGATTCTTGTAAGGGTTATGGTTGGTGAATCTAGGAAAAAACCAACTAGATTTTTAGATAGTGAGCCCAAAAAAACTATCCGACTGTAATCTTGTGAGATTATAGTGAAATTTCTAAGAGTGTGCTTGGAGAGTGGACGTAGGTGCTGGAAGAGCATCAAATCACTATAAAATTCTCCTGTTTGTGTGTGTGCTCTTAATTATATCTTCTATTTGCTCTTATATTTGATTCACTTAGATTTTAATCATTTAACACTACACATATCTATTCTAATTTTTGAAAATCCAATTCACCTTCCCTCTTGGATTGTCTATCTGGGCAACAGAGCCGGCTCGGCCTATATCCGAGCTAGCTCTCTTAGATGGATAGAAAGCTATGCTCAGGCCAGACACAGTCAAACCGACCCGATTGTAGACTGAGCCGGCTAGACGGACATGAATAGCATGCACGGGCACACGTGCGGAAGCCTTTTCATAGGGTCTACAATCCTTGACTTATGGACCAGGTCTAGTCATAGGGTCTATGGAGCTATTGTGCTATCTAGCGGCCAAGAGAGCATGCGGAAGCTGATCGGATGGCTATTGGATTGATTAAAGCTTAAAAGAAGACCTGACGACCTAAGAAGTGAGCTCAAGCGGTGCAGAGATAAGGTAGGAAGCATTGGAGTTCTACAGTAGTGCCTTCCTGGATGCACAGGAGGCTAAGAGAAACTCAACGGTGCAGCAAACGAGGAGAGTATCTCATCATAGAGTGCCAGGGGCTTCTTAGGAAGATCAAGCATCAGGTCTCAGGGAGAGCCAAGGGTCTTAGGAAGCGCCAAGATCATCAAGAAAGCCGGGAGTATCTTGGAATGGCAGGGTTGCCAAGGGACAAAGGCTAGGGCTTGATGTAGAGGCTGAGAGGATCATAGAGTATCTAGGGACGTCGAGGACCCTGGGCCAGTAGATTTGTGAGGAAGATCTTCTTGGAATTTCAATGAAAGCATTGTGTGGGTGAGTGCTTCTGGATTGAGAGAGAGGGTTTATGAGTTGAGATTGTATCTCCTTTATTATTCTTTCTCGATAGTAAAGTATTGCATGTCCCATGGATTTAGGCAATTGGGCTGAACCACATATATGGTTATGTTTGTTTATCTTCTTCTTTTCATAGCAACAGGTGGTGCTATATCTCCTACAGGTGATCTTGGGTGGATGATCTGTGTTCCGCTTTTGACGGATCTGCCTTAATAAGTAAATATAATGAAGTAGTAATACCCACCTTTGGCAGATGTATTTATAGGTCCATATACATCAGTATGTACTAGATCCAGAAGATCAGTGACCCATTCGTCCTTTCCAGTAAAAGATAATTTAGTCATCTTACCAAAAAGACAGGACTCACAGGTAGTCAATAATTTACCATTATCGATGTCAAGGATATGCTCTCTGACTAACCTGTTGATCTTATTCTTGTTTATATGACTGAGCTGATATGCCAAAGATAGGAATCGAAGATATTATCTAGTTTCGGATGTTTGTTTGACGTGTATAATACACTAATTGGCTGTGATAAAATATAAATATCATTTCTTAACTGTCCTCACATTATTATAACATCATTCATAATAATATCATAATAATTTTTTTTTATCGATAAACAATAACCATCTTGGACCAAAAGCCTAATAGATATTATGTTCATCATAAAAGATGGACAATAGTGACAGTCACTTAAAACGACATTATTAGTTTTGAAAATAAGCTCAAGTATTCCCAATGCTAGGATTGAAATATTTCTTCCATCCCCAATATTTAGGAATCTATCATCGTTCTTAAAGTTTCTACCAATTTGAAGTCCATGAAATGAATTGCATATATAAACTGGGCTTTCGGTATCTAATACCTATGTAGAAGTATCACAAATAGTGAAATTGCAAGGTGTTATCATATAATAGCCTTAACCAGTAACTCCTTGCTGCTTTCTCCTATTCAGTCTATTAAGTCAAGAGGACCATTCCTCTTCGGATCTACCTGATTAGGGTCAATACTAGACTTTTCATAATCCGGTCCTATAAGCTTGTCACTGTCTAATAATGAATGAAGCAGACTAACACTAGCCATTCTATTTATCTAAAAGAAAAATACAAGACCATATTAGTACTCGAATTATGTAATTCTAAAGACTTGGACTTTAGTCTAAAGGTCCTCCCATTATTTTTATGAATTGATAGCTTCTACCTCCAATTCGAGGAATTATATTAATTTCTTAGTAGGTACTGAAATCCATATAGAATACAAACGGATCAGAGAAAAGCTCTAGCCAATCCATGTGCATCTATATGTAGGTTCACAATCAATTATTTCTCCAAATAATTTTTAGTATTTTAATTTTGCCCTAAAAATCAATTCAGTTGGATATGGCCTCTACTAAAAATGTCTGGTTAGGTCCAACCATTAACATGATTGAGTTCGATGCATTAAACGAACGAAGATCAGGCCTAAGAAAAGCTTTAGCCAATCTGATCACCTTTCAGAAAGTGTGACCTTATCATCATTTGATGGATAGTAATTTCCATATCTAAATGAACATCAGGTGTAAAGCACCTTCAATGTCCACTTAAAAAATTAGACTCATTACTATTCACCTTAATGAGAGACTATGACTTAGTTATCTCCATAACTTTATCATTTTTAAGGACCTAATAATTTAGAGGATTTAGGTTACTTATAATTTAAGAATAGAGAAGACATGAACCAATTTATTTCCACTGACTTCACCAAGTTAAATTCTCTTCATTAAGTCAATAGATGAGGACTAGGATCAATATTGATTCATAGATACCTAATTCAGTTTTACTGATTAAAATTAGTCAAACTGATTCCTAATGATATGGATCAGCTTGAATCATCAAGTGATCTAATCAAATCCTAATCAACCATGTCAATTAGGTAAGTGAGATCAGTGGAAGGGATATGCCATTAACTTGTCAAAGATCAAATTAGTGCGAGTAGCTCCTAATTAAAAATCACTGATCTAGATTGTCAAACTTATCTTAGACACCAACTGGTTAATTAGATTCAATCTGATCGACCTAGTAATTTTGGACTGGACCACTTAGCCATGAATCAAGTCCATCTTGATCCTTGTTAAAGACATGGACTTGTCCAACTACAACTATTAAAGTTGAATCTAGAGCATCCTTGACCAAATCTAATTCAATATTTGGTTAGATTTGATTAATTACTCTAATTAAGTCCATTTTTTAACTAACCTTAGGTCTAACCCAATTAATAGACCTAATTCATCTAACCCTTTAACCCATAATTTTATGCATTTATCTTAGGATCTTTAATTCATAATTCTAGATCCTATTAGACAATACTTAATTCTTTTAATCAAGTTTTTAAGCTAATGAATCAAGATTTAATTTTTTAAAAATAATTTTTTAATTTTAAAAATTTTTTTATATTTTTTGTTCACTAAATAGGTCGATTTATTTCAGAAATGGGTTGGCTCATTTCATAAATAGTAACCTATTACTAGTTTCATAACAGAAAATAAAGCATAATGAAATATTAAATCATGAATCAACTTTTAGATCGAATCTAAAATTATTCATATTTAATTTTTAATTAAAATAATTTTAATAATAAATTTTTTTCACTATTCATCTTAATGAATGAATTCATGATGGCATCCCTACTGCCATAAGAGATCCCCATTGAATGTGAGGAGATGGACTTTAAACCATACTTATCCCTTATGACCGGATGACTTGATGGCTCATTCATCCTCAATTACTAAATTATCTAAATCAAAATATATCATATATGCTAACATTTAATTTTTCTAATTAACATATAAATATGTCAAACAATCCTTGCTCTAATACCAATGATGAAAATCGTGCAGGATTTAAAGCATGCATTTCAAAAACTTTTTCAAATTTAAATTACAGTGGAAGCAAAATTAATCTAAAATTAATTCTACATATACATTGATTATATCAATAAATACTACTTAAGACCTAGACATGCTGATATGTATTAGAAAAATAAAATGTATTCGATCAGCAAATCATATTTGCTGACTGATTTGTGTTTAGAACAGAATACCTGAGTGTAGGTAGATGATCTCTGCAATCCAAAACTACAGAAAGAAGCCCTCCTATTGCATTGTAGCCGCACACTCATCCAACCTCTATGGTGAGTCTAGATGGAGCTCCTGATCCCGACCAGCTTCACTGGAGTGCTAGCTCCTCGTCGGAGCCTTCGACGGCTGATCTTCATCGATCTGATCGACAATTTTCTTCCAAACTCTCGGATGCTCTAGAAGATTAGAATACAGTGTATGGAGGATGATGAGGTGATGGTGAAAAATTGGTGGTGAGTGGGCACTCATAGTGCTCAATCTCTCCACCCGAACCTAAGGTCCAAAACCTAGGGTTTAACACACCTAAAAAACCCTGACACCCAGAAACACTCTCACACCCTCTCTCTTTGGAATTTTCTAATGAAATAAATTTTCATTGGAGAATGACTCTCCTATCTGCCATACACCTACTTCCAAATCTCTTTTGAACGGGTGACCAATGAGAAAAAAATAAGAATGGCATACAAAAAGGTAAGCACAAAAGGCTTTCTCTCTTTTGAATTTTCTCTCACCCAAAACCCAGCACCCCAACCCTCTGGAAGTCTCACCCCAGAAGGACTCTTCCCTTCTCACGTAGCCTCACTCTTCTCCATCAACACAAAAAAAATCACATTTTAATGTGCATGATTCAGAGGGAAAAATGCATGGAAAGGATGAGGTGTGTTGGTTGAACTTGTTTCAACCAATCATTTGAATTCAAATTCAAATCACCCTTTATCCTTTCTCAATGCATAAATCAGGTGTTTGATGCACAGAAGGACTCTCCTTCTACATGCCCATGCTTAGGAAATATCTGAAATAAATGTGACAAAAGGCTAGGGGCGTGGAGATAAGGATGAGAGGGAGTTGGGAGGTTTCAACCAAACCAACCAATTAAATTTGAATTCAAAATTCAACTACAATTCAATTTGATCCAATGCTTGGACCAAGTCAAAGAGAGATAAGAGAGGGTACAAACTTCAATTTTGTCATAGAGAAAACTCATGCAATTTCCAAAAATGCATGAGGAATAGCGTGGGTCAAAATTCATGGTGTAGGGGGGACTTGAAAATTCAA
This sequence comes from Cocos nucifera, assembly GCA_006176705.1. Taxonomy (NCBI): domain Eukaryota; kingdom Viridiplantae; phylum Streptophyta; class Magnoliopsida; order Arecales; family Arecaceae; genus Cocos; species Cocos nucifera. The sequence goes on along the minus strand of QRFJ01007283.1, from coordinate 12,128 downwards.
ACTATCTTTGAATTGGTCCAAATTGGTTTCAACCAAACCAATTTTTTCAGACTCAATTAGACTAATTTAAACCTAATCAAATTAGATTTAATCTAATTCAATAAATTTTTAATCAAATTAGAAATTAATTAGGTCCAAGTCCTGAACAAATCAGGATCGAATCTTCTATAGTGATTAGGTCACCTCATGACATGATCTGGTCAAACCTAATCGAATCAAATTCAATCGGATTTGATCGAATCCTCATCGCTCAATCAAATTGAGCTAATCAATAATCTAATTACTAATTAATCCTTTAAAAATATTAGAATTCCAGTCTAGTGGAATCGATGAAGGTAGAGTCCAAATCCAGTGGGACTTCTGGTCATAGAGTTCGAGTCTAGTAGGACTCTTGACCATAGAGTCTCAGACCATTGGAACTCTTGATCAACCATCAGATCAGTTAGAAACTCCTATTATATGTGACCTCATAGATTCGATCCTAAGCCGGTAGCATAGAAACTAATTTTTTGTATCAATCGATGTAACCATTTAGCAATGATATTCGACGTCTGGATAGGTCAAATAGTCACAACGCAATATTGACGAACCTATGGCATATGATTACATATAATTCATCCCCTTGACCTCAATGTTTAAAGGACAACCTAGGGTTTACTACTAATCTTAAAAATCATCCATATTGTATTTGAAAATTTTAGCGTCCATCACATGGACTACCCCATCTAAGATTTTGCTAAACTAAAATACAATGATGCACTTGCTCCAACACTTGGAGGGTCAATCCTATTTTGACTCATACACTGACTTTATAAGTACTTAACTGCACTCAGAAGCCTTCTGTCAGTGAATTAAAAATTTAGGTAGTCTGGTACCAAATTATAGTGAGTTGTTTGTAAGTTACCGTGGTGATCACAAGTCTAAGGAACACTTATACCCATATCCTTCTCGAGTGACTTTTGGTAGCAGAGAGCTTGGCAGTTGGGTCATTCAGTGAAATATATTCCTACACTTCACTTGCATGACATATCAAAATCTTCATACTTCTTGGTTAAGAGGACAACTAACGAATATGGCACGCAACGACCTACACTCGATAACGTTGTCATTCTGGGTAACAACGTATCATTTAGTCGCGAACATGTTTAAGGACTAAATGATAAATTCTTTTTTATCGAATCTAAATAATCCTAAAGACTTCATCATAGATGAGTTCATTATAAAAAGATGCAAAAAATGATGAAATTATTAGAATAATAATTTTATTTATTTATAATTTAAGTAAAATTTTATAATTAGCTCAACTATCTACAATCTAGATGATTGATTTTAAGATACAATACTCAACAAAAAGATCACTATATATCCTTCACCTCCAAGAACTGCCAAGAAAATTATAGATACTAACCCTAATATCCAAATGTTAGATGAGTATCTTAGAAGCTAGATTGGCTAACACTTGTAGTACACATTTTACGAGTATTTTTATAATTTTAACTTAAAAATGAATAAAGAATGGAATGCTAATACATATTTTCTATTATATTATGTATATAGTGTCTGTGATATATCCTTTGAGTTAATGGAATGCTAATACATATTTTCAAGAGTTGAAAATTTAAGACATATATTGTGATAATTAACTCATAAACAGCTTCCGACCATAAGATCATCATGAGAATGGTGATTGATCCAAAAGATTGGTGTACGATCACTTTCTTAGGATAGATGTGCCTTGAGTCTATGGTGTGGAGATACCAGAGCGAGAGTATAGATACTCGTTAAAGGATAAGGGCACTGAGCATGACCACCTTAAGCAGTCATAAGAAAGTCTACCTTCTAGTCAATGATTGAGCTCGATGCTGCAGTTGTGTATTTGGTTCTTAGACCTGAGGTGCATCGATAGTTCATCTTAAGTGTGTTATAGTTTGACTACACCATAACTTGGTTTCTTAATCATTCAAAATCCTAAAGTGTATGTTGGCTATAGTATGTTCATTGTAGAAACTAGTTTGCATCAAGATGGAATCTATCAACCTCGGTAGAGGAGTAGTTCTATGATGATCATAAGATCGAGTCCTTAAGCCCATGACCATGGCAGTATGATATAATAGAAAAGAATTTTCCATTATGATTTCACATCGAACTCGGATCGAATGATTCAATCATATAATAGGATGTTGGATTTGACGAGTTCACTTTAACCAAAATCCTATTGGAGCTCATGATAAAAGAACTCAATCATACAGGTAACTGTATTAAAAGATTCGCATTCTATTTTGATGAAATGCCATCATATACTACTAGGTGTTACTGATGGATTTTGAGAGCAATTAGAATGATCTTGATGATCGATCATTCTAATTGGGTGAATCAGAAGAGTTCTGATCATCGAAAGATGTTTCGATAATGTTGATGTTAGAGATCGTGACATGTCTCATTATCATACCGAATTAAACTTAACTGGATCACATAAATAAGGATTTAGGCTTAAATGTGATCGATTGAGTTAATCTAGTTTGATTGATTTGAATTGGATCGAATTAGATTTAAGAAAATCATGTTAGCACATGATTGAGCCTAACATTCTCCTTCTATAATCTTTCAAGTTCATCTCGGTTGAGCTAAATTAGTTTGGACTCATCCAGGAACCCTATATGGCTTTGTTCTGGTCTGACTAGAGTTTGTCCAGGTCAAAAAATTATTGTCCTAATCCATCATATGGGAATAGGATAACACCTGCCAATTCCTATATTCGACAGGATAAGACCTGCCAATTCTTGTCACTGTCAGGACATAAGATGACCCAGATGTAGGAAAGAAAGGGCATGGGCATGCGCCCCCTAGAGACTTTCTAGGGGCACACGCCCCCTTGGGTTTTCATGCACAAATATGTGCGCATGCCCCATGTTGGCATGCTCACATGGGGAAAAGAGGAGAGTCCTATGAGGATGGGACTCTAGGATTTCTTGATAGCTTCAAAGTCTTAGGCGCCAAACTGTTTGTGCTTATCCAATTATGGCACCACTTATGGAGGGTTTTAGGGGACTCTAACTTGATTAGATCAGGTGACATTGCGTAGCCAATCAGATTTAGATCTGATTAAATCAACTAATATGATTGGTTGATGCTGAGCGACATTTCATGGCGTAGGGAAGTCTATTTAAACCCCTCCCGCACCTAGGGTTTGCAAATGATCCAATTACCATGCTGCAAGGTTGCCACCCCATCCTCTGTTCTATGCCCCCACTTCCTCCTCTCCCTCTTCTCCACGCCTAAAGGTTGGGCTAAATTTCAGCGAAGAAGATCCAAGGCATTGGCGCGAAGATCAAGCAAGAGATGACATGTTCGTGAGACGAGCGCGCTGCCTTCAATTATTGATTGAAGGCTTTGCAAATCAGATCTAGATCTAATTTTTGGATATCAGATCTAGAAAGAGAGCATGGCCAAATCTAGTTCAAGTGAAGTTTGGTAGAGGCTAGGCACTTGCATAGCTAGATCTAGAATCTCGGGCAACAATAGATCATCGACAGGATAACTAGTTTATCCAAATCAGGTACAACTATTATTTCTATTTTAATTTATTTTTGTTTTTAGTATATCAGATCATAAAGATTAGATTCGAGAACTCTCAGATTTAATCAGAATTTGTAGAAAAAATTTAAAAATATTTTCTACAGATTAGATCAGATCAATCCTATGATGGAAAATTGAATTTTTTCTACAATTGGTATCAGAACTACGTTAGCAGTTCTTCAAATCTAATTTAGGTCTGATTTTAATTTTATTTTATGATCTGATATTAGTGATTTTAGATATCACATCAGATATGATCAGATCTAAAATTAAAAAATTAAAAATTTTTAATTCATATATATGATGTATGAGATGCATGTCTAGACTAGGTTTGTAGATTTGATCTATGATATGTCTAAAATAATTTTTTTTTTGATATGATCAATTTAAAATTTATTTTCAAATGTTATATTAGATATAATCAAATCTGAATCATGCATGTAAATATTTATTTCTGATACATAAGATGTATGCAAAGCATGTATAAGTTAGATTATTAATTGTATATGCGATATATGATTTACATCTAAAATATTTTGTAGTGTAGATTAATTTTTGATTAAGGCATTCCTCTTAACCGTCCGATCATAAGAGTAAGAAGAGTTTAAAGACCATCTTCTTCCATTCAATGGGATGCTCTTATAGCATATAGAGGTGCTACGTGTCTGTCCTTAATCAGAAATCTAAACTTACTTTTCTGCAAAATCTTATATCTTGAAATCCTAGAATTTTTGATACATGTTTTGTTTATAAACCTAAACTTAATTAAGAATTAAGATTATGAAATCAATTAGGTCTAAAAATTATGAATTTTCAGATCTAAGACACCTTCATAAAATTGAGTTTGGGTATACGTAGCTCAATTAGGTCTAGAGGTTGATCAAATCAAATCAAGAGTTAGTTAGATGGGATCAAGAGTGCTTAGAATTGACCAGCCTAATAGTATTAAGTCTGGGTCAAGGTTGACTCACAGTCTCATGTGGTCGACTAAGTCAAGACCTAATTTAGCTCCATGGCTTGAGCCTAGATTGTAGGCTAATCCGATTAGTTCTGGTTTGATAAATCAGTGTCTAAGGTAAGTTTGACAGATACGACCAATGGTCTTTAATTGGAAACTACTTGACCTGAATGCATTCACGGTGAATTAATGGCCTATTCCTCCTATTGATCTCACTTACCTGGCTGATTGGGTCAACCCAGTTCTGATTTGAGGTGGCTAACGATTCGAACTAACCCATACTACTAGGTTAGTCATAATTATTATTACTAAGTCAAATCAAGTTTAAGAGATCTGAATCAAATCTTCCTAAAAAAATATTAAGTCATGGGTCTTCCACCATTGTAGTGTGCGGATCCTTCCTGAGGTTGATTGTTCTCGGCTGGTTACAATGGTTCAGTTGCACCAGAAAGATGCAATAATATCTATTAGGCATTAGATGCTTTGGGTTGGAGGATGATTGGGCTCAATATTTTGGATACGGTGAGAAATCCAATTCGTGTAAATGATGGGTCTGACTTAACTAAGAATTAGGACAATATTCTGCGCATGGTGAGCTTCATGAATTAGAGACTAGATTTGAGTGTACCATGTTTAGAGAATTATTAGACAAGAGTTGTCCACTTATCGATTGACCCATCATCAATAATTATTAAGTGAGATGGTGAGCCAGTCGGTAGAACCGCACTACCCACTAGAAATCTATGATCGTGAAAATTTTTGCATCTCTACCAAGAAAGCATAGGGATCAAAAAAAATAGTGAAAGCCTAATTTATTTAAAAATAAAATTTTTAAATAAATTGATTAAGTTTAATTATAAAATCTAACTAGAAACTTTGACTCTTTACAGAAAAATATCTACGTCAAACCTATTGGCCCGAATCCTAGACATCCATAGACTAACCAGATCTAATTACAAAGATTGGTTCATAAACTACAAAATCATTTTGGATTTCGAGAAGCTGTCTTATGTATTGAACCAAAATCCATCTACTTTACCAGCCCCTCCGACCATGGATCAAAGAGTGTCTCTAGAGAAATGGATAGTTGATGACAATAAAGCTAGGTAGTACATGTTGAGCTCAATGTCTGATGAATTGTAGCACCAGCATGAAGACATCAAAACTGCTCGCAAAATGTTGGCTCACCTGCAAAAGTTGTTCGGTGAGTAGAGTCGCGTAGCTTGATATCAAGTCTCTCGAAGATTTTTTAAGGCTCAGATGTGTGATTGATAGTCGGTTCAAGATCATTGTTTGACAATGATCAAAGATCTAGAGGAGCTTGAGAAGCTCGATGTCATGCTTGATAAGGATCTGCAAATTGATATGATCCTGCAGTACTTGACTGATGACTGATACATATGGGCAGTTCATCATAAACTTCCATATGCATAAGCTTCAATGTATCTTGGCTGAACTCATGAGTATGATGGTTATTGTTAAGCTTTCTCTGAAAAGTTCAAATGGCTCAGTACTTATTGTGGAGTGGACTTCTTTCAAGAGAAAATCTTTTGAGAAAAAAAAAGTCTGCCAAAAAGCAGAAGACTGAAGATGGAAAGAAGAAGAAGGAAGAGCCGAAGAATAAGGCTGCTGACAAAGGCACTACTAGAAAAAGGCTACTTAACAATGGACAAAATCCGTTGCTAATCCATTGCTAAACTGTTTAGCAATGGATTAGCAAAAGATTTGCATATGTTGTTAAATTTCTCGTAGCTAATTAGTAATGGAACTCATATCTATTGCTATTTTGTTGCTAGATTTTTTTAGCGATGGAATAGCAACAGAATTATTCTGTTGTTCATTTTTGAATAATGAGTTTGCAAACCAAATAATTTTTGTGATTCTTTTGTTGCAAATCAATTGCTAATTCATTATTAAAATTTTAAATTTTTATTACTAGTCCGTTACTATTCCATTGTAAAGCCATTGCTATTATTTTTGTGTTCCATTGTAAATCCATTTCTATTCAATTATTAAAGTTTTAATATTCTGTTGCAACTCCATTTTTATTCCATTGATTATTTTTTTGGATTTCACTGCAAATCCATTCCTACGACATTGATAAAGTTTTAATATTTCATTGCAATTATATTTCTAAGCTGTTACACAAATTTTAAATATCCGTTGCTAATGTATTGTAAATCCATTGCTAATTTATGAATTTTAAAATTTCTTTCCGTTGTTAATTCATTGCTAAAATATTATTTTTTATAATTTTTTTGATTATATTTTTTAAAATCTAATATTTATATATATATGTTATACATCCAACAACAATCATGATCATTTTAAGCCATTCAAAGTACCTATTAAAAAAATACGGATAGTATATCAAAGCCCATATAAAGTACATATAGTATCAAGATAAAGTATATATATCCAACAAGGTTCTTATACATAAAACAAAAGATACTAAGAAATGAGGCCTATGATGTTTTGTCCATCTCTATCGCCTCCCAATGTATGATGCTCTGAAGTAGATACTTAATATCATACATTAAAAAATAAAAAAATAATAAAAAAAATTATAAATAAAGAAAAAGTAGAAGTGACATTTTTTCTTATCTTTTATGGAGCTGAAGATAGTGCCACAGGAGTACGCTGTGTTCATCATTTCTAGGTGGTGAATTTTTATCTAGGATGTTCCCCATTGGAAGTATTCAGGAAGGCCTTTTAGTAATCAATTGGAATTGAAAACGCGATCATCTTTTAGTTCATGTGCACCTGTCAATTATCTCTGCTCCATTATTTTGACATTTTGCATTAAAAAATTAACAAATACAAATATAAGAAGAATGAAGGCAAATCCTGAAAAAAGATGGAATAGCCGGTCATACTTTACTAGTTAGATACAGGAACACTTGCTCTCCTATAAAACAATGAATAATGTCAGAAATAGTTTTTTTTGTTGAAAACATAGAAAATAAAGTTTCTTAGAGGCAGAAGTAACAAGCAATATCCAACAACATATAGATGTATGAAAATACCGTACGAAGAAAACTAGTAGAATATAAGGTGTATGTGGAAAGTTGCCACTATGATAAATTTGTGCACCTTGTGTAAGTAGGCAAAAATAGCAGCAAGAAAATGTGCAGTCAGATATCTTAGACTAACATAGCAATATCCACCATAAATATTTCTATCCATGGAAAATCCATTCAAGAATTTTTGAGCTTAAGAGAATCATCAACCTAGCAACTTATATCTTTTAGAAATTAGATTTTGCATCTGCAATGGATGATCCACATGGTTAAGGACATTTTAATATAACTTGAAAATGACACAGCGATGGATTACCATGGAAATGATTCCAGTATTAGTAGCACCTCCAATGTAGTTCAGAAGCAATACTCTTCCCGAGGGAGCTCGATTAGGAAAGAGCGATGAGCTATAGATTGTTCCTGTATGGCAACACAAGGCACATAATATATCATATCTCAGAAGTAGCAAAGCAGTGATAATGCATTTAAGTACAAGAAAAAGGAAAAAAGAACAAGTGATATCCTGTCCTAGTCTTGATTAAAGGAAAAATGCAGTAACATAACAAAATAAGGTTGCCAGTTTAAACCTAAGCCTTCAGCCTTCATGCAGATTGTGCAGCAGATATGCTTCAGATACGTGAAATGATGAAAGCAAAGAGAGAGAAGAGAAGAAATAATTTTTCGCTATCTAATCCAAGTACAAATTCTAGTTGGACTATTTAAAGAACTGGATTAACTCTTGCGCAGTATATCTGCAACTTTAAGCAGCTATTGTTCATACATCTGAAAGTCTCAAACCATATTTCCTAAAAATCTGGAATATCCATTCCAAAATTTGGGAAATTCATGCGCCCAACAATACATAGTTCTTGACCAATAGCATTTAGAATATTAAGTGATGCCTAGGAGGTCACAACTCACAAGTGTTATGAACATCGATAGAATCTCCACTAGCATATCATTAATCATGGTCTTAAGTTTCAGCAGAAAGTTCAAAAATCAGAGGCCGAACAATTTGGTCTTGCTTGGAAGCAAGCCAAAACTATACTCTTTTTTTTCCCAAAACATATTTTACTCAAAATTTTACAAATTAATGATACCAAGCATTTAGATGCTTGGTTGCAAGAGATCTATGAGAAAGGTATTTATAAAAGGTTTTTAAGATTTTTTTGAGCATTTCTAGGAGTTTTTGTTTTAGAAGGAAATAGGTGGGGTTTGTGGATTAGATTGAGCTCCTGAACACTGAATTTACAAAAAAATTAAGCCCAAATTTGTGATATTGGCTTAATTTTCCACTATAGGATTCCAAGATTCAGAAAACCTGAAAGAGTTTTAACCTTTAACTACACTTCTCAATCCATTTCTACAAATTTAGCACATCAATTGTCTTCATGTATAAATTCTGAGAATCGATCATAAAAAGGTCTCCCTCTATGTTAAGCTGCTGTACTTGTCCTTTCTCTGTGCAGACCCCTTAAAAGAAATCACCAGATGTGACAAGAGACCTATTAAGTGAACATGCAGACAATGGTTTTCTGCAGATTGCAGTATGCAATTTTTTCACCCAGTAGAACATCTAAAATAGAAGACAAAAGCCACAATATATTATGGATAGTAGTTTTCAAATGTTCAGTTTAAGCATGCTCAAATAAATATCATGGTTGTTGCTTCTAAATTACTGCTGAACACCACACAGGCATTAGCAGTTACAAAAATATATAGCAAGAAGTCTAATAACAAAATCCTTTCATCTAGATGATGCTCACAGATGTCAACCATTCAGAGATCCTAACCGACCAGAAATAACAAAGTCAAAATAAGATTCTGCATGATCAAAGAAAAAGAAAAATATTGGACTTTAAAACAAATAATTGTAGTCACCTTTAAAACAAATATAATTCATTAAGATAATAATTAGTTGCAGGAAACATAATTGAAACCTACTATAGCAAAAGTACCTCAAATCAACTCTTTACTCCATCAAGCCTTACTATACTCCAAACTCTTATGGGCGGAGATCAATAATACCATTGACTCTAGTAGTAGGACAAAAGTATGATTGTAGACAATCTATAGATATAAATAAGATATAAACAAAAGATAAATTCGAGATTTATTGTACAAGTATAAATAAACATTGGCAATCAACAGATAGAGATAAAAGACATATGCTTGTCTCAAATACTTGAATAAAATTATATTATATCATTTCCGAATCCAGTTGGTATGGTGCAAGAAAAAAAAAACTAAAACAAAATTTCCTCTCACATTAAAAAGCAGCCGTAGAAACATAAAAATAAAATAAATGAAATTGGATCAATAATTAACAAAATACATATAGAAAGAGTATATAGTTATATTTTGTAGATGATTGAGAAGCAAGGGAGCACCGCCCGGGGGTCAAACACCAATAGCTCTCCCTTTCCGACCCGAACCAAGTCGAACCTGGATTGCGACACCGACTTCGGTTTTGGCCCGGTCCACACCCGACCCGCGATGACCCAGCACAGAAGCATCGCCCAATGATTGGCCCCACAGCCCCCGCTCACGTGGGCCCCACTGCTCCCGTCGAAGGTCCGGATCCCCTCTCCCGCCTTTCCCCATGCCACCGCAGACCTCGTCGTCAGGTGGACAGAGGAGGGGGCACAGTGGAAGCGCATCATCTCGTTCCCGTCGGTGGCACAGCGGGCACGCCGGAGGCGGCGGTGCGGGCGCGGACGACGGAGCGGTACTCCTCGAAGCACGCGGCCGGCCCGCGGTGGGTGCTGGACCCGGAAGAGCATCTCGATCTCGCCAGCGAACAGCGGCCGCCCCCAGCTCGACCGGAAGATGATCTCCACCACCCGCCGCGAGGAGTGACCCTCCGGAAGCTCCTCCAGCGCCGGGAACGAATTGGCCGGCGGCGCCACCTCCATCACCACGGACGCCGCCGGTGGCGGGAAGGTCTAGATTTAGGTTTGCGTTGGGATTCTTTTGGGGAGGGTGTTTTGGGAAGAGGGGAGGAGGGATATATTGGGAAGGGAGAGACGACGTCTTTGACGAAGTCGGAGCGACGGCAGACGGCCAAGGGGTGGGGGTTCTTGGTCTTCTTGGAGAGGGGTTTCGGGTTTGTGACGCCGTCGGCGACGGCGTTAGAGTTGCAGCTGAGGGATTTGAGCCAATTCGTCGGCGACGGCGTCGGGGCCAGAGGAGATGGGCAGGGGGGTCACGCGGGTGCGGGCGTTAGGGCCGGGGGGGATGGAAAGGGGGGTTCGGAACCCAAGTAGCATCACATGTGGCAGTGTGGGGGGGGGGGGGGGGGGAGGGTCGTGCGGTTGAGAAGAGAGGGAAAGGAGATTTCGGGCTTGTGCATCTATTTCTCATACCCTAAAAAATATGCTTCGTGGGGTGCGTGGATTAGCGAGATAATTAAATATGGGGTGCGTGGATCAGTGAAATGATTAAATATGGATAACTCTAAACCAATGGTTGCCTAAATATTTAAAATATTTTATAAACACCTATGAACAACGGATCATATTGAAACTTAAACGGTTATATAGCATATGAATCAGAATTTAAAACTTAAAATTTTTAAAATTAATATTTTTTTAAAAAAAATATACACAAACAAGTCAACTCATAAAAACTTAATAATTTACTTATTTTATTATTTTTTATTTTTTCATAATTTTTACTCAAATGTTATTAAAAATAAAAAAATAAAATTAATATAAAATATTAAATCAAACAACAAATATGTTATCGATAAAACATATCTCTTTTCAATAATGAAGCATGAATTAATTATATTTTTAGAGAGAAGGAGAGGAGAGAGAAAATATCATGCTAATAAAAAGTTATATTTTTTTAGTTTTTAATTAGCAACGAACTAAAATTTCATTGCAATTCTATTGCAAAACTGCTTTCTAGTGAGTTCTTTTATTTCTAGACTAGCAATGAAGATATAATTGTTTCAATTCCGTTGCAAATATATGAGAGAGAGGAAAAAAGAGAGATGAAATATCAAGCTATACAAAAGATAAGATTTTTTAATTTTTTTTAAAATTAGCAATAGAGTAAAATTCTATTGTAAATCAGTTGCAAATTTGCTTCCTCATGAGTTCTTTTATTTCCAGATTAGCAACGAAAACATTACCATTTCAATTCTATTACAAATCTTTTTATTTCCAATTTAGCAACGGAATAAATTCGATTGTAAATCCATTGTAAGCTAATCAAACAAAATCTATAATTTTTTTAACCAACTATTAGTAATAAAAATTGAGTTCGTTGTAAATCTATTGCTATATTCTATTGCTAATCCATTGCAATTCCATTGTCAATGATATGCAAGAACCTCCATAATATTTAGCAACTATTTTTAGATCTATTTTTATTTTGCTACAAATTTTCATGTCTAATCCATTGCAAGTCTATTGTAAATTTATTTTTTCAATATTAGCAATGTAATTAAATATTTCATTACAAATTCGTTGCCAATTAATAATGGATTAGAAATAGATTCTATTTGTCGCTAAATTTTTATTGTAAAATCATATATTTCTTATAATATTTAGTTGCTAATCCAATTG